>BSQZ01000002.1:8327500-8337500 GCA_033239005.1 Lamellibrachia satsuma | reverse complement strand
TATCATGTATTTGCCTTTATCTAGCTGAATCACGCACACAACAGCTGTAATAATGAGAGCTAGCTACCTCAAGTTGCCCAGCAACACAATGCCCTCTAGCGGAACATGGCGTCTCTTGGCCGGAAATGACGCACAGCGATGGTCTCATTGTGACGTTGAGCCGCAAACCAAATTCACATCTGAAGAGCGGATCGGATGAGTCGACTGAAGAACATAATCGTGTTGAAATGTTTGCCATTCCTCATTGCCACTGGCGAAATTATATAATTATAATAGAATCTAGACTGCCTTCATTATCTTCGTGCTTGGGGCAATGTACGCACGTGGCAAAACGCTTCTAAGTTAAAACGATTAACTTGTAACAACTATTTACGTAACGTGGTATTGCTGAACCATGTGGTGGACTTAAGTTGGCGAAACTCTTACCTCCCCACCAGAAAGTTACATCTTAAACGACTTTTAATGATACTATCACAATATGTTTGTGCTACACGGATGTAGGCCAAACTGCAAACTGTATGTATATAATAAACGTACACATGTTCAAAATATTAATCTACTTAATTAAGAGATTCGCCATCGGTTGTATTTAATTAAACACTGGGCCTAGTAATTGTGCTTTCGGAGCAGATATAAAAGCTCTTGGTCCCTTCCAGGAGAAGTGTAATAAAAAATAATAATAAAAAAAAATACACTCGGGCGCTGCATCAGCTGCAGCCAAATACTTGCTCTGATAATAGAATAAGCGTCATGAGCGCCTTGGATAGGCGCATATAAGCCGACATTATTATCATAATCATTATCATCGTCGTCGTTATCATCATCTATCCCTTTAAATATATATATATATATATATATCTATATATATATATATATATATATTATATATATATATATATATATATATATATATATATATATATATATATATATATATATATATATATATATATATATATTAATTCTACCCATACCTATGAAGTAGTTGCTGCCCGTCTTGAGGAAGGCAAGAGGAACCCTGATCTCGGCGCTTGTCGCCGTCGTTACGATGGCCTCACCCGCGCTACTGTTGCATGCCCTGAAGCCTTCTTCTGACACCCGGTAGGGTCGTAGCCGCAGATCACTCCGCGGCTTCGCAAGGAACCTGAGCAACAGAACCAAGACTCACTGGGACGCTGTGGGTGAACAGGTTTAATTGTACAGATCAGATCATAACACTACACCGCACAGTAGGAATGATAGTAATCAACATATACAGTAACGAACCAGGATAAAATAAGAGTATGTCATATCATATCACATCACATCACATCACATCACATTACATCACATCACATCACATCATATCACAGACACGCCGACTTACGTCAACACAGCATCACATAACAGATGATTATATTGCGCTGTGTTCACTCACCATTAAGACGGATAACTAAAACGGACCACCTATCTGTTTTCAATGTGGGTTGTTCAGACAGAGGAAGTTAAAAAGTATATCCCGGCTAAGGTCAGTCAAGTTTGCAGGTTAAATCAACCTCGCTTCCTTTGTCATGTGACGTGTTCTTCTTCTTTTATTTCTACACTTTCCCACGCAACTGCAGCACACAGGCTCTGGCCCATGAGTTGTTCAATGCTAGGGCATTCTAGCAGATGTTCTATCGTGGGGGGTCCTCTTCACGTCCAATATTTACATCCTGGATATACCCCACCTCTGCATCAAGTGTCTGCATCGCCCAGCGACATTCATGAGGCGGTTGAGACACTGCCAAGTTGGCCACGGAACTCTGGTTTATTTTGGCAGGGACTCCTCAGGTCACGAGACACTTTGTGAGGTCCTGACTGCAGGTACGTTGACTAATCATCTATTCTGCAGCTGTGTGGTTTATCATCCAGGGACTTAACATCATGAAGGAAGGTAATCCTGGATTTCAACGTCTTCGGTGCCGGCTCACGTAGGAATAGGGGGTGGCGAGGGTCACTTTCCTTTGCACAGGGCAAGGGCAGTGCTTCGTGTAGTTCTCCAGGTATGTTCTCTCACTCCAGCTGGCATTTGGCTGTCGGTTTTCATCCTTGTACTTAAGATGAAAAGCACTGATTTGCGTCTTCTCTGGATTTGCCCTCAGATGGTTGACGGTGTAGTAGTGGATGTGATATGTTGAATCATCTTTTCAGTTTCCACTTCGGTCAAACGTTGTTTCAAAATCTCGTAATATTTTGCATTCTATGGTTAACTATTCAGTATACTCTGTATTTATTCATCATCCCACAATTCTACCAAAGCCCCAATCTCTCGCGTTTCTCGCAATATCATCTGCCACAAAGCGCCCCCTAGTGTCTAATTAAGGAAACTCCAGCTTCTAGACAGCCGAGTTTGTCAATACTGATTAATCAATAATTCAAACTAAACGTTCGGTGAATGACTTAGTCTAGCTGCACCACATGGAAACCGAAATGTCAGGAGTCGTCAGCTGGTCTCTTGGGTGATTATGACACCGTGCGATAACTGTACTGTTATAAGTTGGCCCACGTTCTTCAATTTTTAGTAGTAATATGGCTAGTATATAGGGACCATGCATCAACCACGATAAGATTTCCAAAGAAATCAGGTTGATTATTTATTATGTTCCAGAGTTATCCAATGACATCTCTGCAAAGTGGAACATTTGTTTTGAAACCACACAATAAGAAATGTTTCATGCTTGTCTGTGACATTACACACTCGTCCGGATTTACCCGAATCTTTACGTTCCATTATAATCTACCAGGTAGTGTGGCAGTAATGTGAAGGGTCTTTTAATGTTTATGGGAGTACACATTGGCTACGTAATTGGTGCCATAGGCATGTTCTGCAATGCTGCCTTTTCTGGAAGGACAACACGCCTAGTTTGTGTGTGTACACAATGGCTAAGTAATTGCTGCCACATGCTCTTAATTGATGCTGTTCTTGGAAGGACGACACACGCCTAGTTTTGTTTGTGGACACAGTGGCTACGTGATCGGTACCACGTGTTCTGTTTTGTGCGTGCGTCCGCGCTGGACGTTATTTGTAGCGAAAATGTGAAGTACTTGTGTACGTTCATTGCAACAAAATAAATTTGCTAAATGTTTTCCTATGTTTTGTGCGTGAGTGCCAGTGTGATGGCTATAGTATGACGCACGGGAGAAATTTACACGGGTTTCCACTTGTCGATGACATTTAAGGTTTCTTGTGGTCCGAGGCTTGACGTAGTGTCGTTGATCAATGTTCTCAGTTCATCCCATAATTCATGCTTTGAGATTATCCCAAGACAGTAACCTTAAAAGGTGATGCAGAATAACCTTGAAATCAGTGCGCGTGAACGTGAAAGGTCCTAATAATAATAATTTTATTATGTGGAATAATTTCAGTGAACAATTAAAACATTTACTTATTTCCTCAATTTACAAAATTGCCTATCCATTCTGCCCAAATACACACATATAAACCTGTATTGTAATTTGTAGTAAAAACAAAATACATTACAATCGGTACACGGATAGCCAATACTGATCGAACTAGAGTGTTCGCTTAAGTTACTGCGTACACGGCGTATGGACGGTACCTACCTCGTAGTAGTGCAAATCATTATGAAACAGTTGGACCCACACTGCCGCCTTTCCGTGTATTATTACTACTATAGTAAATTAACATATATTGACAATTTAGTTGTGTCAGAAACTGCGATTGCCAACTACAAAACAGTTAATCTCCCACGTGTCGCAATTTCCAGACGTGTCTCCCGCGAGCGACCGCCGCCAGCGACTTCCGCTGCTCATCAATATTCATATCGCATTTACCCAGCGCGACTGCTATTGGCCCGCCCGCCCGCCCGCTCGCCCGCCCGCCCGCGCGCCCGCCCGCCCGCGCGCTCGCCCGCGCGCCCGCCCGCCCGCCCGCCCGCCCGCCCGCCCGCCCGCCCGCCCGCCCGCCCGCCCGCCCGCCCGCCCGCCCGCCCGCCCGCCCGCCCGCCCGCCCGCCCGCCCGCCCGCCCGCCCGCCCGCCCGCCCGCCCGCCCGCCCGCCCGCCCGCCCGCCCGCCCGCCCGCCCGCCCGCCCGCCCGCCCGCCCGCCCGCCCGCCCGCCCGCCCGCCCGCCCGCCCGCCCGCCCGCCCGCCCGCCCGCCCGCCCGCCCGCCCGCCCGCCCGCCCGCCCGCCCGCCCGCCCGCCCGCCCGCCCGCCCGCCCGCCCGCCCGCCCGCCCGCCCCAGAATTCACATCAAGTGTGAACGACAGTTGAGAAGAAACTGACACGCCATCTAGTGAGTATGAAACGAGTTCTCGCGTTTCCGTTGAGTTGCGAAGGTCAGACTGCGACATAACATTCTCATCCAGGACAGTTCTTAAATGAGCTTTATCACAATTACGTAACGTCTTGCATGGATTCCGATAACATTAAACCGTAACGTACTATATTTTATGTGTCTCGAAGCTAGCTTTTAGTCGCTTCGCCGCGAACGTTACTGTCAGCCAGTGACATTAAAGCAGGCCTCTTTATGGATAAATCACGTATTCTAGAAGCAGGGTCTTCTGCGCTTCCAGATAACGCCGCTGTACATCACCCGCAGCCCGCCGAGGGAGACGTAACGCGGACTGCGTCCCCCGTGTGGGTGGCGGCAGCGTTTAGTGGCCTCTACGTTACCAGTGCTCAGACTTTCGTGTGTGTTTATTCTTCGCTTGTGGCGCATGCTGGCTGAGGTGATAGGCTATTACTATTGATCCTTCCGCCCTGCTGTGGTTGCGATAACCTCTGGTGTGGCGAAGGTATTCATTTGGCGAGAGATACGGATTTTATTGGTGATAAGCTGTCGGGCTGGTCGGCTAAGTGGTTGGGTGAATGACTGCAGGACTGGATGAAGTGAGCGAGCCTGCCATCTTGCCGGCCTACCTAGCTGTCTGCCTGCCTGCCTGCCTGCCTGCCTGCCTGCCTGCCTGCCTGCCTGCCTGCCTGCCTGCCTGCCTGCCTTCCTGCATGCCTGCCTGCCTTACGACCTGGATGATTTATGTCCTCATTAGCTGGAAGGATTGCATGCCAATAACATTATTAAAGATGTTCCTAACACATTAGAATCTAGCTGCCTTGCAAGAGTTGCATAAATTTGGTTGTAATGTGGCATAATTTGGTAACGTAGCATATCGAAACCAATCTCATATGTTGCCGCAGGGCAAATCGTCGGCAAAAACGGAAAGGTAAGGCAGCGAATTAACGTGATTCATATAATTTCAGATTGCACAAAGCCGTTGCAGCGATAAACATGGACGAGTTACGTCATTTTTCACCCACGGCAATTCGCTTGCAATTGCGCTCCTACGATTAATATATTTTCGTAGCGGCATTACTGGTCACTTTGAGAGAATTGCTGTAGCTTGTCATATATCAAGGGATGCAGGGAAATAGTACAGTCCATTTCGTGAAACACTTCCAATTTGCAATAATGTAGGTATCTGACATATATTTATTTAGGTATAAAATTAATATAAAAATGCCTGACGCGTTGCTTCACATGCCACGATGCATTTGATGTAATGGTGACTCTGTGGCATTTGAGAGCTAAAGAGACGACACAGAAACATATTGAAAGCGACAACGGTAGATTCGAATAGAGTACAAGTGACTTGCCATTAACGGATTTTTTATTCCGTTTGTTGAAACCGCTATTTTCAGATGATAGCACCAGGTTGTTCGTCTGTGACGTAAATGAACATAAATATTTAACAACGTTTGTCCTTATCTGTGAGAGGTCGTTTTTCGATGCTCGTTAATATTACGTGCTTACTGTTAATGGATAGTTTTTCTCTTGATAAAAGAAAACTGTTAACGCGTAGATTGCACGACACAATTAGCAGGTTGATAGCCAGGCTGACAGATAACCAACCAACCAGCCAGATAGCCAAACAGTCCGACAGCGAACCAACCAGTCAGCCAGCCAGCCAGCCAGCCAGCCAGCCAGCCAGCCAGCCAGCCAGCCAGCCAGCCAGCCAGCCAGCCAGCCAGCCAGCCAGCCAACCAGCCAGCCAGCCAGCCAGCCAACCAACCAGCCTGCATAGCGTTAGCCAAAACACAATCCAGCTAACCAACCAGGCAACAAACCAACCAGCCAACCAGTCGTTAGTCAGTCAACACACCAACCAGGCATCCAGCCAATCAACCAGCCAACTGGCCAAAAAGCCAGCCTCAAGTCACCAAACCAGTCACGTACAGCTAACACGTGACCTCAACGCATCAACTTTTTCTTCAAAATTGTACTAATGATATTATGTACGTGACGTTTGGACAACAGCAGAATGCGAACTCTAAGTTAACTCGTAACAGTTTCAGTTCGCGCTACGGCAGTTCAAGTCAAGTGCCCGGACGCTGATCTCAGCTGCAGCTCACAATTAGATTGTCGCGGCCCGGACAACGCAACGACACAGCGCCCGGCACAGTGTCGGGATAATTGACAGTTACACAAACTGACATCCCGGGACACTTTCTCGTAGGACACGTCGTCTGAATTGACGGCATCCAGTGCCCTAAGTATGTATCGGTACTCGTTGTGTGCATAAGCATATATACACGTGTATATATATATATATATATATATATATATATATATATATATATATATATATATATATATATATATATATATATATATATATATATATATATATATATATACAGACGTACAGAAAGATAGACACACAGACATACAGACAGACATACAGTGTCACAGACTACTTTATAGTATAGATGCATGTGCATAAGTGTAAACAATATATATATATATATATATATATATATATATATATATATATATATATATATATATATATATATATATATATATGTGTGTGTGTGTGTGTGTTATACTATAAAGTAGCCTGTGACACTGTCTGTCTGTCTGTGTGTCTATCTTTCTGTCTGTCTGTGTGTCTATCTTTCTGTCTGTCTGTGTGTGTGTCTGTCTGTCTGTTCCATCGTACCTTCGTCAGTTTCGCACGTATGGGACAGACATTTTGTAGGCGTGCCCGGGGGCCAATGGTGATGGTTGTACTTTATGAACTATTCGAAATTCCCCCGTGAGGGTGTGGTATTACGTCAAATGAATCAGTGGTTGCCTTTCTGTCCCGTGCAATGCCGGGTAATGGGGTTAGCGCATTATATTTGCATGCCCGTACGGTGGGCTGGTATTTGCCTGTCTACGTCAGCTCGTTGAGACCAATGCGGTAGATGTCGTGAACGAAATAAAAAGTAAAACTATTTCACGATTGACGGCGAAAGCAACGAACGTGCGGCTGAATCGCTGGCAAACGGTTGCATTTTCACATTTTAATTATAAAATCGATTTTAACAGCGATGTGCAAATATAATTATCACGAGTATCTTCAGCGTCAGAAGATAACACGTAGCCCACTTATGACGTCACTTCGACGTTGAGAAGCGCAAGCTGCAATCCGTAACCATCGCACGAACTGTCGTCAAAATGAAAAGGTGTTTCGAGTGGTGTCAAGTAATATGGTTAACATGTTTTGCAGTTTGGCAGTTTTGTTACGTGGACCCGGGTGGAATCTAAAGCCGAGCAGCTGGCTCAAGAAATGGTAGTCAATATTATTATCAGCACGACATCAAGCTAATGCCAATATTCTCAGACCATTTGAATGATTGATTTATGTTTTATTGATTGAAAGAGAGTTATTAATAAGAAATCGATGTTTATGGTATAATTGCTTGCTAAGCTTACACCAATGTAACCATATGAGTTGGTATGTAAGTTTGCTCACTGACATTGATGCAACTCAAACGATCAAAGAGAAAATATAGGAATACAGCTGAACTCGGAAAGGAGATGAATTAGTTTCAGCCCAAATCTTCATGGAGAATATGTGAAGCCCATACGGTCATGGCGACGAATAGACTGGTAGATCCATCATAAACAGAGTGTTTGCTGACACGATGCAACCCCCCCAAATAGAGAGATCCTGTGTTATTGCGATCCGCTTTTTGATCGCCTACAAATTTGCTAGTCTAGCAATGGAATAATCGCAATATGAGTTAATATGTGCAAGGCGTCCAAAAACGTCATCAATTCGTGTGAACGACACAACAAGAAGAAGACTGTAATGAATTTTCTACTTGCACTGGAAATGCTCAAATTAATTCGACACATTCGTCCATGCTTCCATATCTTATCTGATTTTATAGTTAGTATTGACCGACTTATTTCCAACATGGAAATGAAGCTCGTGACTGTTACAAATCACGATTCCCGTTATATAAATGTTACCCTGGTGGTTTGGGTCTTTATGTCGCACTCTCCTGTAGCAGTTTTGTGGACTCAGTAAGTCGCTTGTTTCCTTGTACGTGTGTCTTTAGAATATTGAACATTCGGATGTCAACATGATATGTTTTAATATACATAAGCGCTACCGGGAAACATTTGACAAATGCCGGGTGTTTAACTGAAGTTATTAAACACAGTTATTCCTTAGCATACATTAGCCGTCCATTTGTTATACATTGTGCATCGTTTCACATCACGTTCGAGACGAGTTTGACCTCTCTGATTACTTAGTTACATAACCACCAAGGTTATATTCTCTCTCATTCTATAAAATGTTTCCCCGTTGTTAATTACACCGGATTAGTTTACAGGTGGTTCTATGCTTAGATCATTATAACTGTGACCGGACGTCTACGCCATTGAGTTTGCCCATTTTGTGATAATAATAATGTATATGTTTTCAATTAATGCATAGCCCTTTTAAAGAAACTCGCCTGCTTTTTTGTAGATGAGAACAGTTAATATCGTAGGTACTTATCCTATGTTTAATATTTTGACGCGCTTTGAAAATTAACCCGTGATCAATTTAAAACACTGGAAACACGTGCACAGTTCACGAGAAACCAACCTACCTTAGTAGAACACCCTGCTGGATTTGCACGGGCAACATCTGCGGTTCCAGTGGCACATCCACCGTCCCGTTGATACCGAAGCAGTCGGCGACAGAACTGCACGTCTCCTGCAAAAGGACATTCACCTCAAACGAACGGTACCATATCTGGCTTTAATGTACCATCTACATTTAGCCCTCCTCCCCGGCTTTTGTAAGGCAACTTATTTCAGCAACTTATTTTCAGACAACTGATGGTATCTCAAAAGTAGTTTTTATCGTAAAATCATGTTCTATTATATAAATTATATATTTATGTATGCAACCTTTAGTATAAGCTATATTGATTCCATGATATGTGTAAATCACGTTCGATATATATATATATATATATATATATATATATATATATATATATATATATATATATATATATATATATATATATATATATATATATATATATATATATATATATATATATATATATATATATATATATATATATATATATATATATATATATATACTACATCGCTTCAAACAGCTTGGCCGTCCAAATGTGTTTAACGAATCACAAATAATATAATTGTGACGGTTATTTGTCTAATTTGAACTCCGAATATAATATTTATAATGAATACTGAACGCCAAGGTCAATATTCACAAGCAGATAATGGTGAACTTATATTTTTTAAATGTGTAAATTAAAACATACAGTATATTATTTATAACTTGATTTTACAATAAAACAGATCAGACTTTTTAAATCTATTCACGGCAGAAATGTAAGCTAATTACATCATACAGACAACCCTTCTGTTCGACCGAATACCAGCCACCTGCTAACAGTAATTGAGACCAGTAACTGAGACCATCTCATCGAGATGTGAAATGAAAATCCACTAGAAAAAAAAGAAAATCCACTGGTTGATTGAAATGTGCGTGCGTTGATGTGCGTGCGTTGATGTGCGTGCGTTGATGTGCGTGCGTTGCTGTGCGTGCGTTGATGTGCGTGTATCTTCTGAAGCATTAAGTTTCCACATTGAGACGTTAAGTAAGTTAATGAAATGGCAATTCTTTTAGGTAATACTTTTTGTGAGAAAAAAGAA